>CM069857.1:123938690-123943690 GCA_036172795.1 Pelodytes ibericus
CTGGCTGTGTATGTGGTGTGTGTGTGTGAATGTAACTGGCTGTGTGTGTGTGTGTGTGTGTGTGTGTGTGAATGTAACTGGCTGTGTGTGTGTGTGTGTGAATGTAACTGGATGTGTGTGTGTGTGAATGTAACTGGCTGTGTGTGTGTGTGTGTGAATGTAACTGGCTGTGTATGTGGTGTGTGTGTGTGTGAATGTGGCTGTGTATGTGGTGTGTGTGTGTGTGTGTGTGTGTGTGTGTGTGAATGTAACTGGCTGTGTATGTGGTGTGTGTGTGTGTGTGTGAATGTAACTGGCTGTGTATGTGGTGTGTGTGTGTGTGTGTGAATGTAACTGGCTGTGTGTGTGTGTGTGTGTGTGTGTGAATGTAACTGGCTGTGTGTGTGTGTGTGTGTGTGTGTGAATGTAACTGGCTGTGTGTGTGTGTGTGTGTGTATGTAACTGGCTGTGTGTGTGTGTGTGTGTGTATGTAACTGGCTGTGTGTGTGTGTGTGTGTGTGTGTGTGAATGTAACTGGCTGTGTGTGTGTGTGTGTGTGTGAATGTAACTGGCTGTGTGTGTGTGTGTGTGTGTGAATGTAACTGGCTGTGTGTGTGTGTGTGTGTGTGAATGTAACTGGCTGTGTATGTGGTGTGTGTGTGTGTGTGTGAATGTAACTGGCTGTGTATGTGGTGTGTGTGTGTGTGTGTGTGTGAATGTAACTGGCTGTGTATGTGGTGTGTGTGTGTGTGTGAATGTAACTGGCTGTGTATGTGGTGTGTGTGTGTGTGTGAATGTAACTGGCTGTGTATGTGGTGTATGTGGTGTGTGTGTGTGTGTGTGAATGTAACTGGCTGTGTATGTGGTGTGTGTGTGTGTGAATGTAACTGGCTGTGTATGTGGTGTGTGTGTGTGTGTGTGAATGTAACTGGCTGTGTATGTGGTGTATGTGGTGTGTGTGTGTGTGTGTGAATGTAACTGGCTGTGTATGTGGTGTATGTGGTGTGTGTGTGTGTGTGTGAATGTAACTGGCTGTGTATGTGGGGTGTGTGTGTGTATGTGTGTGAATGTAACTGGCTGTGTATGTGGGGTGTGTGTGTGTGTGTGAATGTAACTGGCTGTGTATGTGGGGTGTGTGTGTGTATGTGTGTGAATGTAACTGGCTGTGTATGTGGGGTGTGTGTGTGTGTGTGTGAATGTAACTGGCTGTGTATGTGGGGTGTGTGTGTGTGTGTGTGTGTGTGTGTGTGTGTGTATGCGACTGTCTCCGTGCGTTTATGATTTTGTGATGTGCCGTTGTCTGGCTCCTAAATTTTTTAGCTGGCTCCTAAAACTAAATTCAATTTGTCAAGCCCTGTTATACAAATACAATGTTACTTTTATTTAGGGATAGTGTGTAGAAAGGCAGGCTCTATTGTTTTGTCATTTGGCCTTTTTCTGCATATTTTGGATCACATACCTCTTGCTATTTTTTTCATATATATGATTTAATTAGTTTTATATGGCTAATAGGTTTTTCTACAGACCATCAGAAGCATATAATCCTTTTAAGTTGCAAGTAACCTTTTTGTAAAAATCAAACCTACTGGATGATCTCATATGCAGTGCATCATAAGGCCTAATTAGTGTATAAACAGCCATACAAACATCATCAGTATAATGTATGACATATTACAAGTGTGACAAATGTACATACTTTAAAAAGTGTGCTTAATTGAACAATCTATATTCCTATTAGAGCGTCCAAGTTTATTAACCGGTAAAGTAAGTAATGGTGAGCACAGGAGAGAAAGATGAACAAGAGGTAGGCCAGTCAGAGTATTGCAGTAGTCAAGACCAGAGATCACAAGCAAGTGCACTAAGATTTTGGAAGCCTCTGCCCTGATGAACGGATGAATGTGCGCAATGTTCCTTAGGTACAAACACCAATATTTGGTCAGGGACTGAGCATGGGGAACAAAAGAGAGAGGCAAGCCAAAGACCAGGCCAAGATATAAGGTAAAGCCAAGACCGGGTAAAGCATTTTCAATGGTAACTGAAGTTGGGTACAAGGACGAGCTGGGGGGAAGAAAGAGTACCAGCTCTGTTTTGTTTTAGAGAGATTAAGGGTTGGGTATTGATCAGACATCCAGATAGTGAGGGCTGACACAGTCCCCGACACTTGACATGACAGAGGGAGTGAGGTTCGGGGAGGAAAGGTAGATCTGAGTGTCATCCACATACAGGTGGTATTGGAAGCCAAAAGAATTAAGTTTCCTAGAGAAGAAGTGTACAGGGAAAACGGCAGATGACAGACCTTTGCAGAACACCAATGATGTTGCACCAGCAAACAACACTTTGATACCTTGAGGCAGCAAAGCGATCTTGGACATGGCCTTTAGATTTGGCATAAAGTAAGTAATTTGACAATTTCGGGCCAGCTGTTTCAGTATTGTCTAAAGCCAGATTGAAGAGAGTCAATGAGGTTATTGGCAGATTAGTGCACAATCTCCTCCAAAAAATTGGATGCAAAAGGGGGGAAGGTAGATGGGATATAAGTTGGAAGGGAGCATGGGATCGAAGGAACATTTTTTTTCTGAGCATAGCGGTGTGATTTGGGCATGCTTTAAGGTTGACAGTACAGTTCCAGAGAAAATAGAGGTTGCTGAGGTGGATTGGGGTTGAAGTGAAGATAGAGGGCATACAAGGTTAGACAGGATAGGTTTTAGCTTGCAAGCAGTAGAAATAGAGAGCAGAATATTTGAATAACTTCTCCCCTATAGCTAAGAAAGCGCTAGCGTTGCAATGGAGGAAGATAAAGAGGCAGTTGCAGTAAGTTGTGAGAGGTAAAGTTGCACCTGATTACATCAACTTCTTTGAAATGAGATACAAGGTCTGGGGCTGTAAGAGTGGAGCAGGGCATAGGAGTAGGAGGACACAGGATGGTAAAAAATGTGAAGAAGAGATATTTGGGGTTTGATGAGAGAGTTGATATTGGGGTTGAGAAGTAGTGTTGCTTGGAGAGAGCAAGCAAGCAGAGATGGAGCACAACATGAGCTTTACAATAAAGAATATCCTCCTTGGAGTGTGATATCCTTCGGCCATTATTCAATTCCGACATAAGTTATCTCTATATGCATTAGTTCAGATTTTTTTAAATTAATAAAAATACAAAATTAGAAGAAATAACTTATCAAATTTGATAGTAATAATTTAGACAATGTGACAGAGTGCAAGGTATGGTGGAAATAAGTGTGTATTTAGCACCAAGAATATTGCACTGATTTTATTCCACAGAGTGGGAAAACACAGCCCCAGGGGAATATATTTAAAAGGTTCTTGTAACTTTAATGATAGTGTATTTTTGGGTCCTTGGAATGGATTATCCGGAAGAGCAGGGTAGGCTGGTTCTCCATCCCACTTTTTTACCAATGTGTTTCCAGTTTGGAATTAAAGAAGATTTATCTACATGTATTTTAATGGGCGTGTTGCCTAAGTGTGTTTTAGTCTGTTTTCCCTACATATATCGTTACTCCCAACTAACTTATTAAATCTAAGTAGCCCAACATGGAGAAATTTTAATTTCGTATCATACATCAGTACCTCCCCTACTAGGTCAGACGAGGGAAATAACTTGTTCCCAGAAAAACGTTACAATTTTACAATCCCACCATAGATGTTCCAATGTACTACATAATTTAAGAAAGTATGACTGCCCTTCGAGTGTGTGTGTGTATATATGTGTGTGTGTGTGTGTATATATATATATATATATATATCTCTTTTTTTTTTTTAGACAAATACCCAAATCCTATAAATAACCTTAAAATATAATTCTACCAGTTTCAAAGAGTGTAAGGCAGTTTTTGTTATTTTCATTGCCAACATCCAATCTGCATCCTCAATCTCTATGCCAAGCTCTTCCTCCCATTTGATAATTATTGATGAGGTCCTAAATTTTCCCTCAGGATTCATTGGATGGAAGGAACTCTTACCAAATTTGTACTTCCATTGAGCCATTAAGAAGGCATCCATATCTATATTTTCCATATGCAGTATGGGAATTACCTCTGTTTCAATAAAGTTCAGTTTAGCTCTCAAATACGAGGTCTCTCAAATGCAATTTGTATTTATTCATCAGTTCTGAGAAGGGAATATCTGTCATTATATATAATCTTATGAACAGATTTGATTCTCTAAATATAACGTGACCCTATAAGAAAAAGTCTTACTAGTAAATATTCCTTCACATGTAAACCATTTCTCATAATTAATACATTTTTTTTTTTTAAACAACTTACGGTATTTAAAAATTGCACCTCACCTATTGTTACTGTGGCATAGCAAAATATTGCACCCCATGAATTGCCGATGCCCCCTTTGCCTTGGGCTAACCAGGACACCCTGGGGGTAGCTAGAGGATGTCTGTGCGCTGCTTTTTGCACAAAGACCTTCTCCGATGCTTCGTGACATTTCTGCCGGGGCTTGTGAGGTGGAACACCATGAGGTCACGTGACCCTGGCGAATGTGTCTGGCTACATCAGAGGATGTCTGTGGGCAGAGAGGATCTAGGTCCTTTGCACCCAGGTCTCTACCTTTAAAGTGTGTTACAGCTCTCAATTTTCCATAACGATAACCTGTAAAAACATGTATTTTAACAATCTGACAAAGGCCATTATTTTAAAATATATATTCATAAAGCATCCTGACAAGTGTTACACTAACCATAACACATAAAAACACCTTAGTATTATGGCATAACCATCCCTCAACACAGTCAATGAAGGAAATAGATGTCAGTCCATGCATGCATTTACACAACATTCTTCAGTGCTCTAGATGCAAAATGGGGTCAAATTCATCATTGGCATTAGGGTGGGGACATCAGTTTGTCACTGCAACCAGCCAGTTTGCCCGGTTTTACAACTGAAACTAGAGACACGTATGTGACTTATAATTACTGAGAGCTTAAATTACAGTTGTCTCTTATCAATGTTGCTAACTTCCTGGCTAACCTAGTACAATTATTATATACAGCAATA